>WYDI02144326.1:0-20865 GCA_009867235.2 Psittacus erithacus
AAATTTTTATATATATGTATATAACTGCCCCATGGGGCAGCCACAGACCTTTACCTTTCTGACTATAGCCAGCATCTCACTGTTAATTCAAAGTGTTAATTGCTCTCAGGCCAAAAGACAATGCTGTGTGTATTTGTGCTATAGCCTGAAAAGTTAATCTGCAGCGTGCACTCAAATCCCCTTCTGTTAGGCATAAATGTTAGTGATTCAAAATGCCTTTATTTTTCCTCCCCCCAGAGTGCCAGTTTGTGCATTTCAGTGCCAATTCGTTCAGCTGTTAGTAGGGCAGAAGTTGGACTTCATTACAGAGTCCATTGTAATGATTTCTCAGATTTTTTTAAGCATAGCCAAGGCTTGTGCAAGTTTGCATGCTTTTCTATATTTGGTTTTGTTTAATTTAATAGTACAAAGCTGTTGAAAAGTCTAGCTGAACAGTTCTACTTTCTGGCTGCATGATTATGCTGGGTTTTCTCAGTAACACTGAGCTCCAGAACCTGTTTCCAGATAGGGACAGAACAAAGTCAGTTTGTCGCACTATTCATATCTCAATTTTAAGTTCAGATGTGGCTCATGGGGAATAATCTTCATGATGTTGGTCCTGGAGCCTGTTGGGTGGTGTTTCTGCGGAGGCTTTGTCCCTGGACTCTTGCTGGCTTTGCCCCTGGCTTTCAGGCCGGTGCCCTGCGATGCATGAGCATTGCTGCCAGAGGACGGAGAAAGGAGCAGTTACAATGAATGTTGTCTGGCAGTTTTAATTTGGGTAAAAGTGATGTTTCCTATTGGGAATCCAGGATCACAGGAGAATCTGGAGCTAAAAACTGAATTACTGTATAACCAATGCTTTAACCTGGGAATTGCTTTGCATTCAAGCTTCTTTTTTATTATGAAAATTAAAATAATTCTCATACAAAGTCCATAAGCTCAAAACTTACTGATAATTCTGTCATTCACAATATCATAGAATCATAGAATGGTTTGGGTTGGAAGGGACCTTCAAGATCATCTAGATCCAACCCCACTGCTATGGGCAGGGGCACTTCCACCGCCCCTGTAGCTTGTCCTGCAGCCTCTTGAGTTTCTTGTGGGCTTGCCCAGATGACACCCTGTGGAAACCTTTGGTTTGCCCTTTGGAACCGCCCCTTGTCAGTATCTTTGGAGATGGAGGGCTTAGGCTAAGCAGACCTTTGCAAAATGCAGCTGCAGCATCTGGATCATTCCCTGCACCTCTCCTTCCCTTTCCTCTGTGTGGTGGGGGGACATTGCCCCACCATGGTTGGTGGTGGTCGGACTGGGAAATGCTCTGCAGGAGTGGCAGGGTGAGAGCAGGGCAGGTGTTAAATATTCCAGATGTTAGGGAAAATAATATGTAGTTGTTGTTTCTTGGAGTTATCGCTGTGCTTTGGTTCCCCAAATGCATCCCAGCTTGGGCATGATCTTCAAAGACCACGTGGCTATGTCCCTGCTGGAAGGAGACATGGCTGTTAGGATTTTGCATTCTTGTTCCTTTGAGAAGTAACTTTTAGTTTCATCTGGGAATTTTCCAGTTTTGTTTGTAGAAGCCGAAAGAGCTGGAGAAGACATGGTGTTCCTGTTTAATTCTTCTTGCAAGCCTCCTTCTAGTCCTGCTTTTTGTGTGTGCCAAGGGGGCTGGACTCACGTTTGGGTAGCTCATGTGTTCCACATGATGGGGATGGGAAAGGTGTCATGTTGTTCATGGCCCTCCAGCTTCATGCTCCAGGCTTATTGCTGTTGGACTGAGTGATCCATGGACACATTGTGTCTCATCCTTATTCCTCTTGAGCTCTTTCCTACTTTTATATCTGAGCTGGCTTTTAGATGCTATTGAGTAGAAGCAATTATTTGTATCTGAAAAGGGCTGTCAGCACTTTTGGATCAATAGTCGCTTCACAGTTAAACGCATTTAAACTTTTGCTTTTGTCTTTTGAAGGCTAATTCTGGTCCCGGTTTTAACTGTTGAAATGGCTTCTTTGTTCTAGATGTCAAGAAAGACTGGTCGGATCACGCGCTGTGGTGGGAAAAGAAGAAAACTTGGCTCCTTAAAACGCATTGGACGTTGGACAAATATGGGATACAGGCTGATGCCAAGCTCCAGTTCACACCTCAGCACAAGCTGCTTCGCCTGCAGCTGCCCAACATGAAGTATGTCAAGGTGAAAGTCAACTTCTCGGACAGGGTCTTCAAGGCAGTTTCTGATATCTGCAAAACATTCAGTAAGTAGCAAATGCCAAGTGCCACTGGTGGGGCACAGGTTTTGCTCCTGCCTGTCCTTTGGTGCGTGTGCTCATAAATTTACTAATTCACTGGTAATTTGTTGCTTGAAACAGCCAACAGTCGCTTGGACATCAAGCAGCTTCAATATCCACTCTTTTCCCCTTGCAAATCTAACCTTTCCAGTGGAAATAAATAATGAGGCCAATTGCACTGGAAGCGTAAGAAGAAATAGATTTTCTGTGCTGATTTCTGTTGTGTAGTGAGGCTGTTCTTGGTTTTCTCTTAGGTGAGGTGGTAGCAGCCCTGCTTTCTGTAAAGCTGCTGGTGTTGGGTCGTAGTTTTTTTTCCTGCAAATTTATGTGCTAGATGAAAAACAAGCCCTGAAATAGGAAGCCTGCCAGCTCCGTGGGTTCTCTTCCAGTGGAAAATCATATTAGATTAAGTGATGATGCTTCACTGTAAAACTGTCTGGTGGAAGGAGGGCACCGAGTCTCCCTTGCTCCTCCCCAACTCTTCTTCACCTTCTTTTCCTTGTTGAGAAGCCCCAGAAGAAAGGGTGGATTGTTTCCCACCAGGTACACAAGGCTTGTTCTCAACTGCAGCTCTTGCACATCACTTTGTACTCACCTGCACATCCTAAAATTTCTCATCCCAAAAGATGGTGCTTCTTTCTCTCCCCCAAAAAACCCAGGAGATAGTAACTGCACTCGAAGGAACCGAAATAAGCGCCCAGTGGAGGCTCTGTACCAGTGTCCTTCCTGCTTGCACCCCTCCGCAAGGAGCCTGCAACCTGACCTTGGCTGTAGTAAATCTATTTCTGCTCTCAGAAAGCAGCTAGGGTTACTCTTGGCTGACCCAGTTGTTTTGTGAGGCGGGAAGAGCTCAGCCGTGTGTGCGGTGTTACGGCGTGGCCTCAGGCACATCTGTGGTTAGGTCGGTATATATAGCTGATTACAAATCTGTGCTACTTCTTTCCTGTTTTATTCTGTTGCGGGGGGGAGGTAATACAAATACTGGGCAATTTCTACTTGAAATAGAAAAGGCTTAGCCAGCATTATTTCCCAGTAGATTTTGCTTCCCCTATGTCTCCCATTGCCATTTTTAATGTCATGCCAGACAGAGAAGTCACAGGCGTCTGCCTGGTGCTGATGCATCTTCCTAGCAGTGACTCACGTCAGGAAGTTCTGATAAGTTAATCACATAACAAGATCTTTCACTGATGCTGCTAAGCAGTCAGAACCTTACATGGGCCTGAAGCAGCTATTTATTCAACGCCCGGGCTCTCAGTTTATTTATGAACAAACAGCAGAATAATGCTAATACTTAAAGATGTGGAAGGGGAAAAAGCCGCTGAGCCCTGCTGTGGTAGGAGCTTTCTGCAGCAGAGTGGGGATGACATCTGCCGAGGGTGATTCTGACTTTTCTTCCGTGGCATCTGACGTACTGAAGAAAATGTTCCCCATTTTGGGGAAAGAGGGATTTTTCCTGGAAACTTCACTCTTCTTTTAGTGATTTTTGCTGGCCTGAGCAGTTCAAGGACAGACAGAAAGTTCGTGGCCAAATACAGCGATTAAATTTTGTTTAGCTTCAGTCTTTATTCTTACTGGGATCCAGATGTTCAGTAGGGCAGTGGGGAAGACGACCATGTTGGCTTAAAGGGCAGAGGGAAGAAGGGATCAAGATGCAGGGAGTCAGCAGTGCTGGAACTGGAGAGGCTAGAATACTCTTCCCTGCACCTCAGAGGTATTTGGACACCTATATGACATACAGGAGTCCTGTATCATTATATAGGTGTCCAAATACCACTATTTATATAGAATAGAATATCTAATATATTTTAACATATATATTTAATATCTAATATGCAGGTGTATATTATATATATTTAAAGTAGGTGTCCAAATGCGTCTGTGGTCCAGGGAAGAGCTTCACAGTGGGAAGACATACAAGACATACCAGGTTTGGTGTTTGCCCCAAAGAGGTTTGGTTCATATATACACATATATGTATATGGTCTTGGATCATATATACACATATATATATGATATGTATATATCGTATGTATACATATATGTATATATTTGATCCAGGATCTCCTTGGGGCAAACACCGAACTGCTCCATGCAAATCCCAGTCATGGAGTGCCTGTCCTTTCTTCCTCCATGTGTGACCTTGGCCCTGTACTGTGGGTCAGACACATCCTCAAGTGCAGGGTCCTGGAGCTGAGCACTGGCAACAGAGACAGGAGCTAATCTCAGCCAGGAGGTCACGCGCTTGCCAAGCAAGAGGGGCTGCTGCTTTCTACCATGCAGAATCATCCCAGGGCTGTCAGGCTGAATTTGCACAGGGCATTTCATTCCTGGAAGGTGTTGGGATATCTGCCTGCACCGTGGTGCCTGCTGCAGCTTGACAAGAATTAGAGCGGCTGTAAGGTGGTGGAGGCAGCCCGGCTTAGGGAGCTCATGTTTTCCTTTTTCTCAACACAGCCCTCTCTTGGGGTCTTGCAGTGTGTGCTGTAACACTTTCCTAACCCATTTCCCTCTTTTTTTCTCCCCAGATTAGTGTTTATTCTGTGCCATTTTTCTCCATTATCTTTTCTTGCCCTCCACAGCATCTCCGCACAGGGTGACTGCAGAGAGCACTCGTACTCTGTATTAATCATGCTAAGATGAAAAATGAGTAGATATTTTGAAGTAGAAGGGGGAAAAGTAGTCCTTGCTCTGACAGCATAGCTCTTGTCTCTGCAAATCCATTGATGTCTGAAGTTTGGGTCCAGTGTGGCCTGGACCAATGTCCAGCTGACAAACTGCTGTGAGTTGCTTACATTTTGGCTATAACTGTTTGCTGTCTGTGCCCTTGGAGCATTTAATTACACACTTCAGTAATTTTAGCATATGGCATGATTAATGAGTAATTTAAGTGATTCCTCATGTTGCCAGTGCTCTAGCTGGTTGCATTTATAAAATCCTCTATACGCAAGCAGGAACACACTTGGGTGAATTATTTAGGGTTGTGCCTTTTCTTGTATTCCTTTTAAACTGTACCTAGAGCTGACAGCACTGCAGTGCGTGGTTGCTTTTTAAAGCAGAGGCTCTGTTCTTGTGTGGACTGAAGTTACTGCAAAAGGGCAGCTCTTGCCGCCGATTGGGCTGCAGCTCCTGGGGGCCAGCCCGGAGGTGGTGTGGGAAGATGCTGGTGCCGCTCGCACATCCCTCGCTTTCTTGGAGGTCGTGCGAAGCCGGAAGAAAACACAATCTCATTCCCAGTCGCTGGGTTGCAGCCCCTCAATTCCCACAGCGACTGGTCAGGAGGGTTAATGGCACAGATTGACCCTGCCTGTGGTAGGAGTAGGCAGGAGAAGAGGAGCAGTGCGGTGGATGGGATGAGCAGCCCTCACCCAAAGGGTGGCCTGGAAGGCTGCCCAGGAGCAGCTGCTGGCAGGCGGCTCCAGCCTGAAGGGCCAGCTTTGATCTGCAATTAAAGACCAGAGAAAGAGAAAGTAAAACTTCACTTTCTCTTTTTCTTCCTGAAGCAGCGTGGATTTTTGCTGCCTGCCTGTCTGGCAGCGGGGCATGAAGGTTGGGATCGGGGCTGCCTGCAGGGTCCTGCATGCCCCCTTCCTCTTAGTGGACAGCCTGTCCAATACATAAGTTCAATTTGATTGGTGTGGGTAGGAATATCCTCATGGGAAAGCAGGATTTGGGAAGACTCCATTGCAGACTCCTGCTAACCCATCTTCCTACTTAACAATGAACAGAAGAATCCTCTTTTCTTCCACAATGGCTTCAATTGAGTCCAGGACAGTGGACGCCTTGCATCTGCTCATGCCCTTAAGCTGCTTCCTCACAGCATCCCCCTTCTCCTGCTGCTGCCTGTATTTTTTTAGCATGTGTGCTGGGAGCAGTGAGGGACTCTAGGCAGGATCCGCTGCTGCTGTTGTGGGCACGTGGGAGAGGAAAAGCAAACAGCAAGATGCAAGTGTGAAGGTTTTTTCCCATGCCTCGGCATTTCCTGCTCCAGTGATGTTGCTTCTCATGGGGAAACAGCGTATGTTGCAGAGCCGCAGGGCAAGGGGAGATGCTGTGATGCTGTGAAAGCTTGCATCCTTCTCCTCCTCTTCTGGCTGTGAAGATTTGGACCTGTGCTGCCCTCCAGCCGGAGCAGAGGAGCAGGGATCATTCCCATTGATGCTGGTTGGATCTGGGAGCACCAGGAGGAGGATGTAGTGCCGGAGCTGGGAGGAGGCAGCTCTGGGAGGAAGCGCTCCAGAATTCATGACTACTCCCTCCCTTACCCACCCTGAGGCTGTGCAAGATGAAGAAATTCTCTTCAGGTCATTTTGGTTTTTTCCCCAATGGCTGGAGGGGCATCACACCCAGCTCCTGCCTCATAACCTCACAACTTCCTGTGAGTTAGTACCTGATTTGGAAAGTCTGGAGAGCATCCTGTGCTGGGCAGCAGAAGTTTCCATGCCCACATCCAATCTCGCTCCAGTACCCAGCTCCCTGGGGGCAAGGGACACTGAGAAATTGGGACCACTTTTGCATAGGGTAAGGGTGGTCCCATCCTGGGGAGCTTGCGGGGCTGGGGGATGAGGGATGGGATGCGGAGAGTCCCATGAGGGCAATGGGCTACTTCCTCTCACCTCTTCTGCCCCAAAACAGCGAGGTGCCCTGAACTGTGTGACTGATGGGAAGGCAAAAACCAATCTTCCTTGCTTCACCCTCCAGCCACTGGATGCAACCTGAGATGAGGTGACAGAGGTGGCATTTGGGAGGGCATGATGCAAGCACAGCCCAAGCAAGGCGACACCATCCAGCAGTCTGGATGCTGCATGTGACCCTACCTTTTTTTTTCTTTATAAACGGTCTCCGCTCCAGTACAGAACGTCCTCTGACTTCTGAAGTATTTGTAGTATTTCCACGCCCTCAGTTGCCAAAAAAACTTCTATTAAAAGCCACTCTTTTTTTTTTTTCTATTTTTTTCCTTTATTTTTTTTTTTTTTTTCCCAAACCTGAAACCCTTTGGTAGTCTGCGATGCTCAGAGTTCCCAGGGCTTTGCCCATGCCCATTAGCACATGGAGTCACAGCCCAGGCACGGTTCCTTTCTGGGAGTCTGGACCGTTGTGAACCTCTTCAGAACGTTTTGTCTTCCTTCACACCCTCACTGGTAAATAAAGTAGCAGTTTTCCTAAAATAATGGAGCTGGCACAGAGTCCTGGTAGGTGTATGTGAGCGTCTTGGGGGTATTTGTGGGGTGACAACAGCATCTCATGTTACAGTCTCCGGATGCTCAGTAGATGCTTGGAGATGGGGTTTGCATCCTGGTGTGGAGACAAAGCCAGTGAAAATCCAAGGAAGGGTTTGCTGAGTTTTGCTACCATGAGCAGAGAGGTTTGGCAGTAGTGCAGCTATTTCTAAATATGTCTAGGGGATGGGTGTGGAAGGAAATCTTACCATTTAGAGTGTCGGCCAAATTGCAATGTACTCAACTTTGTAAATTGCGAGGCCCAAGTCTACTGCTGCCAACTTCTTCATTTCACTGTTTTTCTCTTATTGCTTGCCTGTATTCAGCTGCAGCTTTTGTATAGCATCCAGACGAACACCAGAAACTGGTGTGAGGGAAATAACAAGATTTCATTGCAAAGTGTCTGAAATGGAAGAAGATATTCCCATTTCCCCCTCCTTCCCAGGCCAGTCTGTGTTCTGCCTGTTGAGTAGCATGAGGTTGTATGTCACTGTGTGAGTCAGTGAATTTTTTCATCCTTACTCTGCTGTTGACAGAGACCCTTTAAATAGACTTTCATCCTGAAGACATTAGGAGATGCTGACAAATCCAGTGCCACCGCCTTCCTTAAGATTATTCTGATTGCTCTTTATGGTCTGATGCAGGGGGTGTAAGTGGAGTTTTTATCTTATTTTGTGGTGCTTAATTTAATTGACTTTAGCTGAAGTTCAGACACTTCAGGGGAAGTGCTGTCTGTGCTCTGAGAGGCATCCGGATAACTGGAGTCTGGGAATCTTGTCCCACTTGTGGTAAAAAACATCCAGACATTTAACATTTGTTGACTGTGTCTCTCAGATGGCCTTTTTTATTAGCCTTGCAATAGCGCTTGTCTCCATCATCACTGCCTGCCTCCTCTTCCTCCTCCTGGGTCCCTTCTGGCTGATGGTGCCTGATTCCGGCTCTGGGTACCACTCACACAGATGGTGTCTACAAGCAGCAGTCCACCGCTGCAAACCCCACTGACCTTGTTTCTCAGGTGGTTTTGCAAATTGTTGCTCTGATGGCAAGTCAATGCATCAACAGGCACTTGGGTTTTTCCACACTGAATTTGGGAAAGCCCCTGCCAGGGTCAGCCCCAGCTTGGTCTGCACGCATGGCGCTTGATGGGTATCTCAGGAGGCTTTGTGGGATGTCCTGACATAGCTGCATCGCCCCAGGCAGCAAGTGGAGAACTTGGCTTTTACCCAATTAAGTGTTAAGCACCTAAGCAGCTGGAGAACCCATAACAAAATGTTCTGAATGTAGGCAGGTGTACAAACCTAGTAAACTGTGCTGAGGGGTGAGGACCTGCTCCACCATTAATCAGATACTGCCCAGTGTCCAGTACAACCATAGTCTTGGCTCCAGGCACTTCAAAAGTTATATAAAGTCTTTTGGCTATTTTTTTCCCTCTGGTCTGTTTTGCAGAACTTTATCTTGAGTGTATTTATGTTGAAGAGGAGTCAGAAGCTTAATTCCGTAAACTTAAACCATGAAACACGATCCACAGAATTCACTCATTCCAAACAAAAATCCTTTTTTTTTTCTTTTTAAGTCTGAAATGGGGTTTGTGGTCTCATTTTTCCAAGAATCGTCATGGCGATGTGCAAAGGCTGTAATTTGTATGAGTCATTGCTTCGAGTCCATGGTGATCCAGTGCAGAGATATCCCACTTCAAAACACATTTCTTGATGGAGGGTAGCTGGATCAGCATTAAAGAGAGGATTTCCCCTAAATCCTGTCTGTGCTACAAGTAAAATTATGGAGTTTGTATGATTCAAGAGCTAACCAGGCAAACCAGCCTTCTGGCCTTTTAAGGGAACCAGAAATCATGTGGAAAAGACACAGAATCATAGAGTAGTTGGGGTTGGAAAGGACCTTAAGACCATCCGGTTCCAACCCCCTGCCATGGGCAGGGACACCTCACATTAAACCATGTCACCCAAGGCTCTGTCCAGCCTGGCCTTGAACACTGCCAGGGATGGAGCATTCACAACTTCCCTGGGCAACCCATTCCAGTGCCTCACCACCCTTGCAGTAAAGAACTTCTTCCTTATATCCAATCTAAACTTCTTCTGTTTAAATTTGAACCCATTACCCCTTGTCCTATCACTACAGTTCCTCCTCAGCATCCTTATAGCCCCCCTTCAGATACTAGAAGGCTGCTATGAGGTCTCCACGCAGCCTTCTCTTGTGCAGGCTGAACATCCCCAGCTTAGCCTGTGTTCATACAGATAGAGCGATACATACTCATACAGTCGGTGACACAGTGCTGTGTATGTAGGTGATGCAAGAAAACCACAAATCTGATTTCTTGTGGGAGAGCCCGTCCCTCAGAGCACTGAAATCACTGTGTGTCCCCGGACCCCTTGGTGTGCTGCTTGGCAGCATCTGAGGACCCCACATCTTGGATAGGGACAAAGCAGCAAAATCATCCCTTCTTCCATGCTGAGACGTGGATTTTGGGCCAGTCTCTGACCACAACTGCTTTCCCATGACAGTACACCTTGGTGGTTAAAGATGCAGCAGCTGCAAGATTAACGTGGTGGATTTAGTGCAAAAGAGCATAAATTGTGAATTTTACACCCTGTAAGGCAGACTGGGTTTTTCGAGCTGGTTTTCTGGGTGCAGGCAGTTTGATGTCCTGTGAAGAAGGAGGATTTCTTCCCAGCCTTGTTATTTGTCTCTGGGTGGAAGATGAATGGGCACAGCTGGTCTGGGTGAGCTGTGGTTACACAAGGAAAAAAGGCCAAGGATTTGCATTCAGTGGGAGACAGCACAGGCAGAAGTAGGCTCCATGCTGGCAAATGGGACAGACGATGCTGTCAGGGAGTAAAATGGCTTCATCCAACAGCTGAAAAATTTTCTTTTGGAGGTTGAAAGCTGCCTTCCCAGTCACATTTTTTAAATGTCTCCCATGAAATGCATGTATGTGTGCTCCTCTCACCAAAGGGCATTGCCCTCACTTGATAGAATCATAGAGTCACGGAATGGTTTGGCTTGGAAGGAATGTTTAAAGGTCACCTAGTCCAACTACTGCTGCAGTGAGCAAGGACATCTTTAACTAGATTAGGTTGCTCAAAGCCCTGTCCAGCCTGACCTTGAATGTTTCCAGGGATGGGGCATGTACCACATCTCCAGGCAACAAATCCCTTAAATTTGACAAAACCCATGGACATGGAGCTACAGCAGTTATGGCTCAAGCACAGCTGCAGCTGGTTCAGGGTAGGCTGGAGATGTCAAAACAGTTCTTGTTTGAATGCAGCTGAAAGGTGGTTTGGGACCAGTTTTTGGTCAGTGCTCCATACAGAGCGTGCCGCGTATTGTTGCAGATGGTCTCTGCTGGTGGCTGCCACCAGCATCGCTGGGGATGCTTGGTAAGAGGCTGGGTAGCTGGGTTTTTACACACTTACACAATAAATGGAAATGAAATGCTAAAAGGATCATTTACTGTAAATTCCAGTAGATGTTGCCTGTGCCATCTGTCTCATGTATACAGACAAGGAATCTCTTTTAAGCAAACACAGCCCCAGCCAACGCATCAATTGAAGAGTCAACACATTAGCCTTGTTCAGAAGGTCACTTCTGATCCATCCACTTTTCACTGACCCTTTTTCCTTCGAAGTGACCTCCGTTGGAAGCGGTCTGGCTTCAGCTGAAAATGTGGATGAAATAGTTAACAGATGATTTCAAGTGGGGATTTGGGCTGAGGTCAAACCTTAGGGAGATGTTTTACCCCTGGTGAACAACTCCAGATGGGTTCATCCAGGCGCCTGGGACTTAGTATAAAGCACAAACCTATATAATGGACTTTGTGGGGTTTGTGTGTCAGTTGAATACTCTAAGGATCTTACTCTTGCTCTTGTGGCGAGGAAATGGGCTTGGGCTTGGTAGCAGTTCCTTGTCCCCGTTTCCAGTTAACTGGAGCCCTACCATCTGCAGGCCGTTCCCCCCGGGGAATAGGCTCTGCTTTAGCTACAGTAACTAAACACCATGTTTGCCAAGCACAGCTCTATTCAAAACATGCTTTAAGACCCTTTATACACTTATTAATCATAAGCAGCAGCAAACAGGGTTTTCACCAGCATTTTACTGAAAGATTGAAATGGGAAAAGATGCTTCTCACTTCTGATTCTGGGGTGGGAAATATAAACATCGCGCTCTTGCTGCTGTTCTGCTCTCTGCTTTTTAGCACAGCAGGCTTTGTTTCAGGCTTTGTATTTCCTTTCCCCTGCAACCCTCAGTTGGCTTCAGTGGGTTTGTAAAGTCTCAGAGATGATGGTACATCCAGCACACTGCTGCTTGGGGGAAATCTGCAGCTTATCAAGGGGAAACGGAGAGCAGGGATGCTCCGGCATCACAAGAATGCCTCTGCTTTTGCCATACCCTATGGCCATGCACTGTTTTGAAGCAGCTGCCGAAAACTTGCCCGTATCGTTTGTAATCCAACGATAGCGTCATGAACAACTGAGGGACTATAAAAAATCGCTTTGATATCAGATGGTCAAGCTTTGGGCCATCTCCAACAGATTGCTTTCAGGAGCCGAGCTTGGCCCAGAGCCCTTCTCTTGGCCTCTCTGAATGGTTTCAGCTGAGAAGCTGCATCAGTTGCTAATGCACCATAAATAAACATCAGAGTTTAAACCTTGCTAGCAAAATACCAGGGGAACTCCTCATTTTAGGCTGTGCTGCATGTTGTCCCTTGCGCATGACTCTGGTTGTCCCAGCAGATCTTTTCTCCATGAGGTAAGCTGGCTGGGATAAATGGGAATGCGAATAGCTGTCTGCATTCATACTCTAGGTATTTATTGCTAGAAATGGTCAAAAAATTGTGCACTGAAACTAATGGTTGGTTAGTGGGTGCAGGGACGAAGTTTAGCATGATAATGTGTATGTAGTAATAATAAATCAGTGTTAAAGCTGAAATTAAATCTTACATATAAAAATAAATATATCTTAAATATAATTATTTAAATAAAGCTTACATTAAAGCTGTGCTAGATGATGGCTTCGGATGAGACACCCACCATATCAGAAGTGATTAAATCCAGAAGTGCCCAACCTCTGGATTCAGGAATGCTGGGGCTAGTGGGATCCATCCCTGGAGGTCACCTAAACTCAAATCCCCCAGATGTGACAGGCATGGCAGGGTTTGTGATGCCACACAAGTTGTTATTTAAAATAGGGTCAGTGTTGCGGGGGGGAGGAAATGAGAAAAGCAGACCTGAAATAACAGGTTGTTATTTCAAACAGCATCGCAGGGAGGCTGTTGTGGTGCCCGTTCTGGTTAATGGGCTCACAGTGTGTCCCTGGATGAGAGGAGGAGGGAGCAGAGCTTGCTTCCAGCCTGATGTTTCCACGCTTATTTGCAGTAAGGAAGGTGCTGGTGCAGGCAGACGCATCTGCTGCAGGGATGTGTCCTGCTCCAGCCACGTGCTGGGGACAAATTCCAGTTTTAATTAGAACCCCGTGCTGGAGAGTGTGCAGCAAACTCCCGCTGCTGCCAGCGCAGTGGTGAGATAGGAACCCTGCCACTTCTCCTCGTTAGTATAATGACTTATTGTCTTGTGCAATGTTCCTCTTGGTGGGAAAATAGAGCCTGGCTGCAGCGCAACCAGCTCGCTTGCCTCTGTCTCCTGGCCTCCCTGACAGCTGCAGCTTCAGTCTTCAATGTACAGTGGGGTGGGACGAGGGGCTGCTTTCCTTAGGGCATCCCAAAGGCAAAGCTTTGCAGACCTCTGTGCATTTGGGCATTTTCAGGTGATACATGCAAGAAACAAGAGCTAGAAACAGCACAGGGGCTTGACCATGGACAGCCAGCTGCGGAGGAGAGCTCTGAAACTGCTTTCCAGGCTCAAGCACAATCCGTTATCTCCTTTTTTCCAATCCAAGTGTGTTTCAGAGCTCTCCAGCCTTTTTGCAGCCTTTCATCATTGCAGCAGGATGGCTTCATGCCCAGGTGAATGCTTTTCCAGGTCAGTTGCCACATATCGACTGAGGACAGTTTAGGGTAAAATGGAGGAGGGTTTTTCTTCCCTCTTGGTCTTTGCAGCGCTGGTGAGGGGCTCTTGACTCCCATTCAGTCCCTCGGTGGTTTCAGTGGTATGATGAGCAGTGGGCTCTGCTTTCCCAGAAAACTCCTCCCTGCTTGGAAGTGATTGCAGCAGGCAGAAGCGAATGCAAAGCACTGCCACAGCGGGAAATGGCCCTAAAATCCTCACTTCATTACCCCCCTATACTCTTATGGCTTAAAACACAAACACACTGTGACACTCTTCAATTACATGGTTTTAAAATTATTCAGGCTGGTTCTGGACAGGGAAATGGGAGAGATTTGCTGTGAAAAAGAAATGCTTTGGCCAAGATCTCTTTAAAAAGTGGGTGTCCTAAATGTAGGCTCTAAAATTTCCAGCCTGATAAGTAAATGAATGGCTTAATTCTTGTATTGCTCTTGTGGAAGTGAGAGTACCTGGCCTGTTACCTAGGTGCCTAAATAGGGATATACGTGCTGATTTATGTTTGTGCTTATATTTGTGTTTGTGTTTATGGTTATGCTAATGGGTGTGAGTAGTACTGTGCTCTGTCACTGGGTCTGGCAGTGCTTGTATTTCCATTTGAGTGGCTGTGCCTGGGAAATTCTGCATTTTACCCAACTGCTGTGTTACCTTTCTAGCCAAGGACAGTGCCTGTTTCCAACAGGCTTGCGGGAAAAATGTTCTCAACTTGATTTTTAACTATTGCAAAGCAGGAAAGTCGGCTGAGAGAGATGCTGCACGTTGCTGGATATTGTTCCTAAGGGAAAGATAACTCTTCCCCCACCACCACCTTTTTTTCCCATCTTCCCTTTGTAAAAGTGGTCCATTTTCTTCCCAGACATCAGGCATCCGGAAGAGCTCTCCCTTTTGAGGAAACCCAGAGATCCATCAAAGAAAAAAAAGAAGAAGCTGGATGATCAGTGTGAAGACGACGCCTTTGAGCTGGAGGGTCCGCTGATCACGCCGGGGTCTGGTGAGCTGGGGCTTGCTTTTTGAAGATAGGCTTGCAGGGAAGGGGTCCGCAGCAGTCAAGAAGATGATAAAATGGGGGAGGGAAATGATATAGCGGTATCGGTCTGGCCTAATTCCTTAAGGTCTGTGCAAGAAACAGACCCCAAATAAATTCCACGAATGATCCAGGGCTGCAGCACTCGGTCACAGTCGCACAGATGCATGCCTGAAGCTGTCACGCACACAGGGGAGCAGAACAACGCCAGACTTTATAAAATAAAACGGAAACCAAGTGTGACCACTTTAGCACCCAGATTGTGTTACTAAAAGGTTTTCTTACCCTATTAAGAAAGGAGTTAAATGGAAAATCGTTCCTAATGTCAAATTCCAGGTGTGTTTTAGGCAGTACCACTGTTCTACTCCTGATTTATAGCCCAGCAAAACTAGTGTTTTATTAATTAGTGTTCCTCTGTGTTAGGGGTGTAGTTATAGATTGTAATGCTAAAAAAAAACACCCAACTTTTATTGCTAGGGGGGTATTTTGCCAGTCTGGCTTGCAGAACCAGAGCAGCATTGGTGAGAGAATTGCTAACACAGTAACCTCGCTGATGGAGTAACATCTCTTGCCACATTCAACAAACTGATGCAGGGAGGTTTGCAAGCAGAGGGTTTTTTCAGCTCTGCCCCGCAGCTGCTGGAGGTCTGGTGTCTGGAGGCAAATGGCAGGAGCGAAAACCATCAAATCAGTCAGATGGGAGCAGTTCAGCCCAAATGGACTTGCAGAGAAAGCAAAGCACAGTGATGCACGGTGCCAGGCAGGTGAGATGTGTCTGGCTGCCAGAGATCTTGGTTTTAAATGCGGTGATGGGGGGGAAGCAGGGCAGCTCTAATTAAAAAATTAAAAAAAAAAGAAAATAAACATCTTGGAATTCAGTAAACTTGTGTCAATTTATCTTAAATTAGCTGAAGTAAAAGTGAAGGTCATGCAGTGTGGTCAGTGCCACTGGTGGCTCTGGGCTTGCAGGCAGAAAGGCATGAGTGAAGGTGATGGTGCCCTGAAGCTGCCAAGCCAGGGGCTCCAGAGCAAGCCATCAGCACAGGTTTGTGCTCCTTCTTTTGCTCTGGTCTTGTTCTTTCTTCTCTCGGATACTTAAAAATACTGCTGGGCTAGTCCTCTCCCACTGCTGGCTCAGGGAGTTTTCCCTGCATCAGGCAAGGCTCCAGCCAATTTTCATTTTCATTTGGCATTTGCATCTTAAATGTCCATAATTAGCCATGCCAAAAGTCAGTGTTGGCAGAGAGCATCTCCATTAGGTTAATAGGAAATACTTGGCCTGCTTTGGGGGAAATGCACATAAAAGACAGGGTTTTATTTTAATTCTTTATTGGTCTCTCAGCAAGTCACTTTGAACTGTCTTGATGGTTTTGCTTTCCTTGTGAATTAAATTATTTTTGCTGTAGGTTTAATTACTGCAGCTACCTGCCATGTTGAGGTGCCATTAGTTAAAAGGCATGGTTTTAATCTGAATAAACTGTTTTAGCATTGTTCCAACGTTAATTTGCATGCTGAATGCCTCTGTAAAATGAATTTTATTTCAAGATCTGCTGTTTCAGTGCCTGTAGATGTGACAGGCATGTTTTGTCACTGAGCACCTCCTATCTGGCAATGAAACATTTAAGTCACTGCAAGCAAAGCTGTCAATAAACCAACAGTAAATGTTGCCCAACACTTTCCATTAGAAGACCTGTATTCACTTGTTTACAAGTTAGCCAAACTTGAGCTATTTCAACTGGAACTTCCCATGACATTGTCTGCCTTGGGCACATTTTTTAAGAGAAGCGTATTTTGAGATATTTCAGATGTTTGGAGAAGGTGATGAGGAGAACATCCGAGGGGAAGTTTTGCTGCTCTGGAGCAGATACTTGATTGGAGGAACATAGAAAGATGTCCATGGGCAAATCTGCCCAATCTGGGGCAAGAAGTGGGCTTTTCTTTTGTTAGTCCAGTTTGTGCTCAGCCCTGTCTGCTTGAGCCACAGGAAGGTTGAGGCAGGCACACTGCGAGGGCAGATGGAGAGGAGGCAAGAGCATCTTTCAGGATGCGATATATGGGTGGTGATGGTTTATTGCCAGTTCTTGTTGGACTGCTCCGCTCTGATGTCCGTGGGGAGAGCAAGTTTCTGCTGCTTTTATAATCATAGAATCACAGAATATCTCAAGTTGGAAGGGACTGTAAGGAGCACTTGAGTCCAACTTCCAAAGTATAAGTATCTGGTGTTAGTACCTGGCAAGTCACCCTGGCCTTCTTACAAGTGTGAAGCTTGAAGGTAGATACCTTCATCCCTTGACCACTGCTGCTGTTTTTTTGCTCGTGCCTGGTTTGCTGGGTCTGTCTTAATGGCAGATACCCACAGCACTTATTGGTCCCCCACATCATTAATCCAGGCTGGGATGTCAGCAAAATTAGTGGGAGCATTAAAAGCTTCCTGATGATTTTCTTGTTTGATGCAATGGACAGCTTTCACTTACATTTTCCATCCTGTCAGGCAATTTAGAATCGTGTTTATATGTTAAGTTTCCTTTCAAAGATGTTGGCTGTTATTGGTGTGATGCTGCTGATTTAAACCGTTCTTTTTGCTCCTTGAGATACCCATCACAGAAAATGAGAGTTTGGAAAGGTTTTTCTATTCTTTTGGTCTCAGACTTTTCCAGAGATCTAGCTCAACTTTCTGTCATGCCTTGTCCACTTAGGGAGGAGGGATTGTTTGGAGTGAGGAGCTGGAGGATGGCCCAAGGTGGTGTTCAGGGCAGCAGTAAGAGGTGTCACAGAAGACATTGCTTGTGGCATCTCAGCCATGCCACATGCTGCCTTAAACACCCTTAGTAGTGCTTTTAGAGGTAGAATTTGGGTGCATTGAATTGCACATCTAGGTAGGCTTGTGATTTAAAAAGGATGCAGCTCTTTCCCAAAAAGCTAGTTTATTATTGGTCCTTCTAGGTACTGATGCTCAGATTTATGCCCGGCAAGCAAATGACACTGAGCTCATTGCCCAGTGTACATACGCAGTGGAATTACTGACATTAGGATACGGTTGTTGAACCTCCCTAATATTGAAAATCTGGATTTTATTTTCTTAGCATAAAAATCAGTGAGATGAATAGGGGCTATTTAGCTCTCAGCTCTTTTGGGGTATGAGATACCAAGCTGGTCCACTTTCTTCTCTTCATGTGTGTAATTTTAGAAGGGGTTTTTTTTGTCTTCTTTGAGTCTGTATGAGCTGTAAAGCTTTAAAAGGCCGGGAGTAATGCGTGCTTCGGGATCAGTTTGGCACCAAATTGCGCCACTTGCTCAGCATATTAATACCAGATTTGTTTGGCCATCTCAGCAAGCTTTTCCGTCCGTGAAATGCTGCATTTCCGTGCCCGGCTGTTTCTTGTATCAGGAGTAGAATAACGTGGAGTCACTTGGGTTGCTTTGCCTGCCGAGTCCACCAGTGCTGCTGAAGACACTCCATTTGGATGGTTAAACCTCACCTGTGCTTTCTGCCCTCTTCTGAAAATGGCCGTTTTCGCCTTCTGTCCTTCCCTACTCTCCCAGTGACTTTCTCTCGCCTTCTCACTTCCCTCCTTTCTTTCCCTCTCCATAGGCACTGATATTCTTTACATCGGTCCCGTCAAAGGTGAGCTCCACCTCAGTGGAGGACTTTTGCGCTCTGCCTCTGGTCTCTTTGGCTGCGCCCTTAGTTTATTTTCCTGCTCCTCTAAAACTTTTGACTTCCAAAATCTTTAAGCAACAGGTAATACCGGTAAGTTGGGGGCCCTTTGTGTCCCAGGTGCCATAGAATTGCAGGGGGCAGGAGTTCCCGGCGTGGGAGACCAGCGCCTTTTCCCATGGATTTGGGCTGGAATGAGTTTTCCATCAGTTTTTCTCTTGGAGAAGAGCTGAGAGAGAGGGACAGCTTTTCATGGGAAAACAAGCAGCCCAGTGTTTTCCCATTGCGGAAAAAGAAAAGAAAAATGGTAAAAAAGGGAAGGTTTTTCATCTACTGGCTTCAGTTTTGTGTCTGAGTTGGCTTGGTTGGGAGCAGGCAGGGCTTGGCCCTAAGCTAACTCCCAGCTTTTATTCCTCTTACTGGTAGGAAACATATATTCAAGCCCAGGACTGTATAGCAAAACGATGACGCCGACATACGACGCTCACGACGGCAGTCCCTTGTCACCCACTTCAGCCTGGTTTGGTGACAGCGCCTTGTCAGAGGGGAACCCGGGCATCCTGGCCGTGAGCCAGCCCGTCACCTCCCCAGAGTCCTTAGCAAAAATGTACAAGCCACAGGCTTTGCTAGATAAAGCCAAAACCAACCAAGGGTGAGTTAAGGATTTGGTTTTCTGCTCTTCTCTCTTTTTGGGTTTTGTTTCAACACGCAGTTTTAAACTGTGTTCTTGAAAGCATCACTCTGACTTCACCAGAGCTCTTCGTGTGTGTGTTACTCCATGTTGACAATTTACAGATGGCTGGATTCGTCCCGATCTCTTATGGAGCAGGAGGTGAAAGAAAATGAGGCTTTGCTGCTCCGGTTCAAGTACTACAGCTTTTTTGACCTGAATCCAAAGGTACAGAGCTATTCCTTTTACTCGCATCTTACACGCAACAGCTTTGAGCAAAGGGTGCCTGTATCTCCAACGTGCTTTTGTTTTGGTAAATCCTCCACTACTTTGAGAACTCATTATGCAGGCAGCAAGCCCAATTTGCATGCTCCCACGTGCCAGTTTGCTAATGCTTAGGTATTGCTAGAGATGCTTAAGGCCACTCCACTTTGGTGGCAGAGGCTTTTCAGTCTTAGATTGAAGCATTGCATTGAAATGAAAGGTGAAGTGGCTCGTCTTGAGCTAGGATAATGTGTTTTACAACCAGTCTGTGGTTTTGTGCTGTGCCGTAGTATGACGCGATAAGGATCAACCAGCTGTACGAGCAGTCCAAATGGGCTATTCTGCTGGAGGAGATTGAGTGCACAGAGGAAGAAATGATGATGTTTGCGGCACTGCAGGTAGGAGACAGCCTGGGACGCTTGCAGTTTTGGTTAAACTTGCTTTTGTAGCTTTACAGATGTCTCTATTAATGAATATTGATTAATGCAGCAAATGAAACCTGCTGTAACTGATGCTCTAAGCCCCACCTTATCTTTGATGGGAGCCTGGCCTTCATGCTGGTAGAAGTCAGATTGTTTCCTGTCTCCTGATCCTCACTTGAGCTTATTAGGCAATTTAAATATTTGCTGCTGCTTACTTCTCATGAAAAGGAATTTGGCCTTCTTTTAACCAAACATGTTCCTGTCTATCTTAGCTTTTAGGTCTGCCCTTCTTAAAAAACCCCAGTAAGTACACTAGGTTACTGAACTGTGCATTCTGGCACGCTGCCCCCCCAGCAGCTGGTGGTAATCTGTGGGTTTCCCAGAACTATTTATTTATCTGTTTTATAAAATACTCAGCATGATTTGGCATAAATACTACACCTGCTATTGACTTCTGTAAGACGGATGGCAGGCCCTTTACTGTGTGCGGTCTGGCACGCCTCGTCGCTGTAGGGTGTAGAAATAGCTCCATCAAGAGCAGAGCTGTCTGCTCCTAGGGCCCCTCCAGGGAAAAAAAAGAGTGAAAACAAATATAAAGACTCAGATTACCTCCCTGAACGATCCAGAGTGGGTTGGGTATGGGCCTTCCTGTAAGATTTTATGGATGTTTTGGTTTTCTGGGGAAAAAACAGATGCAGTGCATCTTCCCAAACTGGGTGGTGTGGCTGATAGGCCAGAGGGTCAGGCTGCTACCCAGAGGGACCTTGGCAGGCTGGAGAAATGGGCCAGCATGAACCTCATGAAGTTCAACAAGGGGATGTGCAGAGTCCTGCTCCTGGGGGGAAACTACCCCAGGCACCACTATATTTTGGGGGCTATCCAGCTAGGAAGCAGCTCGGCAGAAAAGGACCCATGGGTGCTGGTGGGCACCAAGTTGAGTATCAGGCAGCAGTGTGCCCTTGGGGCAAAGATGGTGAATGGTATCCCAGACTGCGTCAGACAAAGCACTGATAGCAGGTCAAGAGAGGTGATCCTTCCCCTTTGCTCAGCACTGGTGAAGCCAAACAAGAGTTCTGGGTCCAGGTCTGGGCTCCTTAGTGCAAGAGAGATATGGACATACTGGAGAGAGTCCAGTGAAGGGCCACAAGGATTATGAAGGTCCTGGAGCATCTCTCATATGAGAGATGAGTTGAGTTGAGAGAGCTGAGACTGTCTCCGTCCTTGGAGATACTCAGAGGCCAACTGGACATGGTGCTGGACAGTGGCTGTAGGTGGGGGTAGGACCAGACGACCTCCAGAGCCCCTTCCAACC